>JAODTK010000954.1:260000-306534 GCA_026419785.1 Sclerodactyla briareus
CCTTTTTCCTCGTTGAGTGGTTGTTTTATTTTGGGTTTACTATGTTTCAACCAGCTGATATCAGAGGGTGAGAAGAGCAAATTGCCAGCTAGCAGATAATAACAGCAAAATCTGACAGCATATAAAGGTGGATAAAGTTGCATAAATCAAGCAAAATAGACACATTGAATGTTCCCCAGTAACATAATCTATGTTAGAATTTCTGGAAACTGAAGGTAGACCATACCTACCAAGTTCCATGAAAGCCAACAAACTTTGAGATTCTGCATAACTTATGTCATTAGATACATTGAGTGACCTCCAGCGACCCTGAATCTTTGTTACAACAAGTTCGGACTGAAGGTAACAGTATGTAGAAATCCCACAAACTTGAAAAATCCCCATAAATTATGCAAATCAGACGACTTGAATTGCATATTTCAGCTGAAAATCTACCTATATCCTGTACCCCTATGTGCCAAACCAAATCACTATAGCACCTACAGTCCATCAGTAATCTTGCTAACGCGCTGAGACAATGAATTACATAGAATAGGCTAATTACCCTACTCAACTAGTTACTTCCATGCCCCAAATCGTGTAAATTTCCACCCCATTCCAATATGAACAATACAATAGGATGTAGTGAGGATAGGGGCATCGCAGTAGCAGCGCAGTACGAGCAGGTGAAGATCACAGCATGGTCCACGAAAAGTTTAACCAAATGTCTACTACGATTGAGCCATGCTGGTGCCACGCTCGCAATCATTATATTGTCGCAACACTGGAAGTATCTGGGGATATTATGGTTTTGAGAGTGTAGCTGCCGCGTCGGGAAACTCTAGCTGTTACACAATACCTTTAACGCTTTAGCCG
This sequence comes from Sclerodactyla briareus, assembly GCA_026419785.1. Classification (NCBI taxonomy): domain Eukaryota; kingdom Metazoa; phylum Echinodermata; class Holothuroidea; order Dendrochirotida; family Sclerodactylidae; genus Sclerodactyla; species Sclerodactyla briareus. The sequence goes on from JAODTK010000954.1 coordinate 260,856, forward strand.
GTTGATCTGAAACTTGGAACACATGTCCGCCCAGTGAAATCTCGAATGAGTTAGAAGGTGGGCATTCACTGAATGTCTGCTTCCCTCTATATTGCAGGTTTTACGCAAAAATACTGAGTTTATCAGATTCACAAAAACCTAGTGGGTGGGACAAAAGATGGTCCCGAAAAACATGACAATTATTTAGAAAAAGCATAGACCTTTGGAATTTTTCGGTAATGACTTGCTCTTGGGGACAGACTTGAATTTTTTATTTCACTGTATTTTGTGAGCCCTTTTAATATTTCTCTGGGCGGACCAACAGCCAGATTTGCTGGGCGAACCAACTTAGTTTTCCACAGGGATGTCATATCCCCATATATATGATATATATGCCGATTATGCCCTATAATATTATGCCTCTTCAATGATCTTTGAGATGGTCAATGAATCTGTGAAAAGCTATACTGATATGGGATCACAAAGAATAGTATGACGTTTTACACACAAAGGTTGAACAGCCCATTCCACTTTAATGTCATGTTTTCAAAACACAGATAAACGTCATTACGCTCAAGTATGGTCAACATCTCCAGAAATAGAGCCTGTAAGGGCAGCATATAATATTTGTTTCACAAATACTTTGAAGGGCAAGTAATAACATAAAATATACCAGTCTACAGTCTTTGAAGAGTTGATTTCACTTTTGAAAGTTCTGATCTGTGGTGAAATAGAACAGAATATTGCTTAAATGAAAACAACATGCTCAGGAACATTCTGATGTGTTTCATCTTTTATTGTTTCATGTTTTATCATTTTACACATAGCGACTCCCAATGTTCCCCACAATTTCTGACACCCAAATGTCCATGAATAACACTGAGCAGAATCAAGTAATCCAACCTAACCGAGAGCAGCATTCCACAACATTTTCTCGCAAAGTTTATTCACTCTTCCCCACCCCACCCCATTCTAGTCTCCACTAGTCACGTATCAGAGAAAATTTTCTGTAGCAAACCTTCCCATGAGGTGACGAACTCCGTCACCTCATGCCTCCAACTTCCTCTGCTTCGATTACACAGCCTCTATAACCTTCCAACCTCATTCAAGGACATTCCAATCCACTGCAAGTTAAATTTCATTACTTTACGGTTAACTACTTACAAGCTTAATTTGGACTGTGATAATTGGGGAAATCAACCACTGTTTCGTCCCCGCCTGTCCTTGCTTTTTAACCATGACTTTAGTAACTTTTGGTAATTGTGCTTCCACATCTCAAAAGCATTCTTCCTGAAATTAAAACCAAAGATTTCCTCTTAGTGGGTTCATTTTCCCTTAATTTCCCGATTATACCACGACCTAAACGAAAATCAACACATCTGGGAGAAAATTTCATTTTCCTAAATTTCTTGAATGAGCAGATGGGGGCAACCCAATTTTCCTGAATCTTGGGTGGAGTGGAAACACTGCTTGTAATGAAAACCACTTTGATCACCAGTTAGAGCCTTTATATTGACTTTCCCTGAGTAAAGTTGGGGTAAATATTTGGTAATCTCATCATGCCAAGCAACAGGGGACTCAATGGAGTCTAAACCATTTCCTTTCTCAACTACACTTATGGTCTTTTGGGTATTGATTGAGATACAAGCTTGTCAAAAACCACAGTTAAACAGACAGTTGGTTTAGTAGCGCAGTTCAGCGCTAGCCTAAACCAGCCTAGGCCCCCCGAGTTGTGAACGTGCAGGTTTTAGTACAAGGTAGTCTAAAGCCTGCGAGCGCAGCTAGTCTTACACCAGCAATAATAGGACTACTTTTGTAGCTGTCCCCACAATAAAGCTGCACACCAATTCCTTGATTTGACTAGTGACTTAAGAGAAGCGGTACTTTTGCACGGCTTCGGATTGGGTGATTTTATGCATCATATCTACCACCAATTCCTCATCGCTACCACCTAATTGTAATGAGTCATTGTACTATTTTTAATATGGAAATGTTTACATCAAATCACTGAAGTTTATAAACCATTTTCGACAGGTAGTAACTCACTGATGACTCGTAAAGCATTGTTCACCTAGTGGCCTAAAAATTTTGTTGATAATAATTTTTTCGGGCATGTCGGCACCTAACATAGCCGGGAAGTGGGGAGAGTTGAGTTATGAATACAGTGTTCCCCTCTTGTCACCCCGTCAGGCTTGGACAGCCTGGTTGGCAAAAAAAAAAATATAAAATTTCCCAGCAATTCAAAGCCTGTGTCTTCTCCAGTACCTGTGGGAGGCGTGAAATAGTGCTTAACCATAGCTCATTAACCATTCCTTTCTGTTTCTTCTTTCCCACCTCTTTCTTCAATAAGGGGTTGAGGGTGAAGTTCCCCCGTCAGACGTCAGCTGTGATCGACCGATCTTCTGGCACACCTCTCATCTAAGAATTCTACCGCCTCCCCTACCCCTTAAAAAACATCAAGTACCCCCATTTCCCCTACCACTCACTATCATCGCATATCTCCTGCCTTTTTGCATGTTACAACATACACGGTGGATGCTGACGCACCTCCCCATGCCCTCACTGGTCACTGCTGCTATTGAATATGAGGAGGGCATCATGGATCCACCTAAATTCGGTTTTGGTATATCCTATGTATGGCATGCAAATTTGGCTGATCAGCTAACAGAATCCAATGTCTCCGTGGACAACGTCACTGCCATACATTCATCATCGAACCCCCCTGATTTAATCAGAGAAACCCACTTTTCACACCAAACTTTCCCCAACATCCCCCGATAGCCCTTTGGTGTTCCATATTCACATGCTGATCATGCAATTTTATTACTGTAATGCGGCAATTTATATCCTAATCCGCCAAACTTATCAAATGATAAAAGTCAAAATAATTTCAATCCAACTTGATGTCGCGATAAAATAATTGTATCGCACTATAGAAATAACACCTTTCTATCTAACTGACTAAAATAATTGTGATCGCAGTATAAGAAAAAACACGTTCTAAGCTTGAAGTCCAATAAATTATTGTAATGCGCACTAGTGTGCACACCTTTGAACCACTTAAAGACTTCTACAGAGGAACAGGACCATACAAACATAACAATACCATTTTACAAACGGATAACACAATTATATGCAACTCGAAAACAATGATAAATTAAGAGCAATTTGCTGAAAAATCTATAATAAACTATGTATATATACATATATCTGTATATTCTTCCAAGTTACAATCATTGACACTTTTCCTGCCACAGCAGTTACCTCCTGTCCCTCTCCCTATCAGTTCACCTCCTGTCCCTCTCCCTTCTCCTTTTAATGAAAAATACACGATATCAACTCTCAGGCACATCTCATATTCCAGTACACTTATATTATCTTCACACAGTCTCCCTGATTTGATACCACACAGCCAAAGGCGTTTCCTATTGCTAACCAGCAATTAGCCTCCCAAGAATACATTACACACCCTAACTTCTTTTTGTCCGCATTGTTATACGAGAGAGCATTTGAAACCTAAATAGACTGGCTACTATTTGAGATCCATTTGGAAATAGAATTGCTTACAAACAAATTTGGTCGCAAAGATTATATTCTAACCATCGCTAACCAGGTCTAACCAAGTATCGGAGGCTACCTCTCTACGACTACTCGTACCGTGATCTCTCTAGACCTCTTACTAAGGTTAGCATCCTCCATACTTTCAAACATTGACTGAACTATCTAAGTCTGCGACATCGGAATAGGCACGAATTTACCAGACACAAGCGGGTCTCTTAACTTATTGACGATTTCATCATAAAAGTCTCCCAAGATTTCCATCTGACCCTCCTCATATCATTTCTCCACAAGGTCTGATCAAATCTTCTTCCTAACTGCCCAAGTATCACTACCATAGAGTACTATTCTTCTAACACCAGCCTCCAAAAACTTTCACCTTCATTGCAAAGAAGAACACCCTGGAAGTGAGCAAGTGGACAGTGAACTGTCCGTGGTGGCATTATCGGTAAGTCTATATCACGGTTCTCTATTCGCCATTGTGCTACATGGACGCTCAAAGAAAACCTTTTGAGAATTCTAGCAGAATGAATCGGACTGCTCAAGAAAAATTATATCCCGACTATCATGAGAATTTTAAATGTGTTTATGTCCAATCTTGGTCCATGAGGGAATAATTGTTCAATGGTAGGCAAGGTTGTGGCCACTTCAACCACATGCACACCGACGGAAGAACATTCAACATTTACGCAAAAATGAAAAAAGGAAGATGAACCTGGAAAATCCCAGGTAGTACTATTTGGGACAGCATGAGAGCCGAAAAACCTTTAAGTGAGATAAGCATTACAGTATTTCCCATACCATACCCAGGTAAGAGGCAGTCAGGCAAACTCGCTTTAATTTAGCTGAACAGATTTTCATAAGGTGGGGGGGGGGGAGGGGGGAGGGGGGAGGGGAGGGGGAGGATAACGACAGTATGAGGCAGAGCATGTAAGACTGCTTGAAAAAATTCCAGTGCCAATGACCTTCATTCAGGATAGCTGTAGTTATTTAGAGGTATAGGACATTAGGAGTATGAGTTATGCAGCATGTTGCAGGTATGCACTTTTTTACATGATTTGGAATTCCATGCTGTACAATCCCCAAACTGAAGATTCGAAATTCACCCCAAAACAACAAGAAGACAATGCACAGTTTAACTTTCATGGCCACATCAATAGTGATGGTGGTCTTTTCAAAGTACCTAATCTCCAGTCATATTATTCCCAGAACTGATAAAGAAACTCTGACATATGGACTCATGAAGTTTAAATGTGACAGTAAAATTACAAGAAAAACTAAAAAGACAGCTGAATCTAAGGGAAGGTGTGAAAACAATGAGAACAATACAAACAATCTAACTGAAGGAAATGGGAACATTGATGGTGGCCCTATTGGTTCAGTTAAAAGTGTGTGAAAATAAAATCTCGTCTGGCACCTTGAACATGAAGCTGTGATTGTCTCTAAGTGATCCGTCGTCTGTTGGTCATGCTTCAATGGATCGGGGTTGAGAAATGAGGGGAAGGACCCAAAATGGCAAACACTATTACCTCTGATAATAAGGAATAAACTGCACAATGGGGACTTTACTGGTTGACAGGACAGTCAAGAAATATAGGTAAAAAAAGGACGAGGTTGCAGTGAGTCTGTATTTACCTAAATCAGAGTCTTAAATGTTTTTGAACAGTCAAACTGCTGTAGTTTATTCTATTCTACAACCGCAAAATTAAAAAGAATTACCCAAACGATTCGAGATATCTGTCTCTGTAACATATATATATTGTATCTCTGGAACAGTTAATAAGAAGCTAGGGTGACTATTGCATTAGTCTATCGAGTAAATTGCATTGCGTTGCCATACCACATAAGATGCCGTGCTTACTGTGCGTATTCCATGGGGACGCAATACAAACCACGATTGCCGAAACCGTAGGGATCTGCGTGTGTAAACATGGGGTTCACCCATGCACGCTTCAAAAGCATCGTTTTTGCCGGTTTGGTATTCCGGTGGAGGCAGGAGTAGCCCTCGACAGTGCATTAAAAACTGAGACCTGGATCTGCACGTGTAAACAAAACGTCAAAGGCCTCACGCAACCTTACATTGCATTTAAAAAAAGTAATGCGTTCACTTAAGACGCAAGCAGCAAATAAGCAACGATGGCGATTTGTGTTTGATCAGGCTGTTATTGCAAAGACACTGAATGTTATTGCAAGAATAACGGACGGCACGAGATTGAGATTAGCCAATCAGAATCCTGTTTAGGAGCATTCTCCTGATTGATTCAACAAATACAAATCCATTCAGTTAATGGATAGAAGAAAAATTTGCTCATTGCGGTCAAAGCATAGCATGTGCATTTCTATGGACACCCCAGTATATTAATAGGGGATCAAGCACCCAAATCACAGGGGAACTCCCCACTAGTGGGGCACTCAGTGACCACCCAACTATGGCAGGGTTCCTGCAGATCTGGGCAATCATTTTCCACGACTCTTCCATTACTTTTCCATGACCAAATATGCGCAGGGCTCACCACTGAAACAGTTCAGGGAATAAGACGAGATTCCGCCATAGCAATATCGTTGTGGGCTTATTCAAACTGCCACCACGGTTTGAAAGCAACCAATTCACCCATGTTTTCGGAGTTTATTGTTGAAAGTAGGCCTATGTGGGGAAAAAGTTATGGGTGGCCAGGATTGTGTAATTTGGCGGGGGGGGGGTTCCAAAAAGATGCATTCTGCACACTGTCGTTATGTCGAACTGACATGACCTTACACCAATATCATATCATAATAAAATGGCTATTCCATGACTTTCCAGGTTTCCCTGACCGCGGGAACCTGGGGCACTGAAACAGTATGAATGCAATAGGCCCAATAACAGTTACTGTGGAACACCACAGTCCAAGAATGGTATGTTGGGACATAGTGTTGTCTACGATTAACAGAAGCCATACAAGGAGGTAGACCAGAAAGCTGCTGAAAGTTGATAAAAAAAAATTCTGGTTTGGGAGCCATAGTATTCTGAATGCTTGCAGAAACATACACGGAACCAGAAAGCCAAAGTGGCCTCCAACTGATTCCTTGACTTGCCTCATGACATTCTCCCTTTTAAAGTTGTAACCTCAGAGTTAACTTTTGACCCAGGCTAATAGGGATCATGCCACTAGTATAGGGACAAAACCTTAGTAGGGGGCTACCGCCACTATGCCGGTCAGTAAAGAGCTTCATCCATCCAGGGGTGGTGTCGAGTTATGCTCTTCACAAGCTGAAATAGCCCGAAATATCAATTTTTCCAATCTCCCATTCTCCCCCAGGTGGACCCACTGTGGTCTGCACCAAAAAACCAATATGGGCTGTACTCCCCATGAGAAAGATACACACCAAAATTCAACTTGATTGGACCAAGCATCCAGGACTTATCCTCTTCACCAAGATTTTCAGACTTGACCTTGAATGACTTTGACCGGACCCCATAACAATAGGGATTCATGTATTATTATGGGGAACCCACATACCACGTATTGAGCTTCATCCTTCAGGTGGGGTCCACAATTTCCCATGTTTTCCCAAACCTGACTCCGGTCTTGCACAAAATCAATGGGATGGCTGGTAACCCTATAAGAAAGCTACACACAACTTTCAACTTGAGGGAAAACAAGAGTTCGGGACTTAACCTATCACAAGATTTTCAGACTTTGAACTCTAAATGACCTTTGACTTGACCCCCAGACAATAGGATCATTTATTCATTTGGCGGGACCAACTACCAAGTAGGAGCTTCATCCATCCACGTGTCGTCGAGAGTATGCTATTTAACAAGCGGAATGCCCCAGAATATCAATTTTTTCAACAATACAATTTCCCATGTTTTCCCCAAAATGCCCCTGGCCTGCACCAAAAACAATAGGGTGCTTGCACTCCCCGAAGAAGCTGCACATTAAATTTCGAATTGATTGGACCAAGCGTTCTGGACTTATCCTCTTCACAAAAGTTTTGGACTTGGACCACTATGACCTCAGATATTATACCCTTTGACCCTACCCCAATAGGGACCATGTACTCATCATGGGGAACCCACATACCAAGTATGAGCTTCATCCATCCAGGTGGGGTCGAGTTATGCTCTTCACAAGCTGAAATTGCCCGAATTATCAATATATATCTCTGTAGTGAGACAGTGAAGAGGGGAGGGGGGTGGGGGGTTGCCCTTGGCAGTCGCATTGGGATTGTTTACTGTATATCGATTACCGGTGCCATATATCACAATGTTGAAGGTCATAGAGATCAGTCTGCATTCTGTCGGGGTCTTCTCAATCCTATATAAATGCTCTTTGTCCTCATAATGTATATTTCACACACCGATGGCTTCATTCACCACAAATTGGAAACTGTCAGGAGGAGCGTGCATGCCCATGTGGTGCCACCCCTACTTTACGCTCAGTGGTTATACACTATCGATATATATTCGGTCATGGTCTTGGCCTCAGCATTGACACCCTCTGGTCTCAGTCTCGGATGTGCTAGTCTTGACTACAACACTGATACCAAATATTAGCTTCGTTCATCCCGGTCAAGTTGTCGTGTTAACAAGCTGAAAATTGGCAGAATATCAATTTTTGGGATTCTCCCATTTTTGTCTCACCAAAAATGATCCCCAGGTCCACACCACAAACAGGGTTCATGTACCTCCCATAAGGCAGATGCAACTTGAATCAGACAAGCATTTTCGACTTATTGTGTTACCGAGACTTTCAGATTTTGACCTTTGTTGACCTCAGATGACCTTCGACCTGATCCCAAAGACAAAAAATCCTTCCAAAAGTTCTCATTTATGGGGTACACACATACCAAGTATGTGCCTCATTTCTCCAGGTGGGGTCAAGTTATTGTGTTTCACATGCCAGGGGCATCACCACACACACACTTACTGTCATGACTGCATAAACTCTAATACTCTAATATCAGGATTGAATTAATGTATTTTGATTTAATAGGTTTTAGTGAGTTGACCCACACACCCTGATACATTTTTTGATGAACACATGACATTAGGCAAACTGAGGATATTCAACAACTATAAACCCCAACAATTTGGAGTTTTATAAAAATTACAAGGCGATCGCCAAAAAGTGTCTCGCCTGGTTGCGCGATGATGGTTTGTATTATTACACAAACAACCAACTAGTTCATGCGGCCATCGCCATGCAACGAAATCACATATTTTCACCCATTAAACACATGAAAATCCTCAAAAATACTGACTAATTAGTTTAACTCCTAATACAAAAGTCCTGTAATTGTTTTTCTCTTCAACCCCCCCCCACCCCCCCCCCACTCTTCTCTCCATAAATACTCAAATTTGAATATAAAGTTTTATCGCTTCAGTCAACTCACTTCTTGACCCAAAACCAAACTTGAAAATGTATTAAATCCCATTAGCAGTCCGGGCATCTTGCCTTTTGAAATCAACCTATCCCCAGCACAGTCAAGGATGTCCCAAAATATATCTAGGAAACCCCAATTTGTCTTCTATTAATTGCCGATTTTGACCAAAGTGACAAGTATAGCAAGACAGTCACAGACCATGTTCTGGGCACGCGTCCCCAGTTAAGAAGATAGGGAAGAAAAATGTTACCGTATTTCGTAGGTCTAATCAACCTAATCAAATTGGTTGGGTGAGAGAGGGGTTGCTTGTGGGCAGCTTATACAAGCAGTAAACTGTCACAGGAGCTATGGTACTCTTTCCTCAGAGCTTTATTCTAACAGAGCTATTATATGATGGAATTCAATCAAATTCATGAACATCAAACACCAGATCAGAAAATGTAACAGAACCATACCTTACTGAGTTTGGCGAAATTCTTACCAAGTTGGAAATTGGAATAAATTATGCAAATTAGGCACATACAATGGCCTCTACTGACCTCGACTTCACTTTTAAATTATCGGGAACCATGTAGACCACATCCAACATTCGTGATAAATTCGACTAAACTGGAAAATTCACATAAATTATGCAAATAGACCACTAATAGCAATGTTAGGGCTGAAAATATAATCAGTCATTCTACTTGTCATCCAAGTCCTACAGGCCGAACTACACACTGTAGCACATTACGGTTTTTGCGTAATCTTGCTAACGAGCTTAAACAATAAATTACATAAAATAAGCTATTACCAAATTAATTAATGACTTTACTGCCAAAATCTAATCAGATCGTTGTCACCCAACCGGTGCTACACACAAAATTTTGTCATAATTGGCCTCACGGTTTGTGAGAAATCCTGCTAACACGAAAGTGGGACACACATAAACGACACACACAAAATAACGCCACACACACACACCCACACAAGGGTCATTCTAATGAGTTTTGGGTCATACATAGGAATCGGGGATCGTCCCCATTGCCGGACCCACCCCGGGGGGGAATTTTTACTATGGATGGAATGAGAGAAACGGGGATATCCCCAGTTTGCGGCGTATCCCCAATTCACGGGTTGTGTGCCATCAATTGTCCCCGATTTACGGCATCCACGAATGCACACAACACACCCACACGCCATAGTGACACCATAGTCTCTTCATTAATTTCATTCAGGCGAGACAAAAATGAAATAATAAATTCTTAAATACAAATTAAACTTACAATTACTGTTTCGTAAGTTCCTCAGCCATTGAAAGCCATGAAGTTCATAGAATTTCTTGGCCTCATAATCGACTGAAGGAAGAAAGAGGTCATGACTATTTGGCCAGAGAAGTCTTGCTCATTGATGGCTCGTTGGGCTTCCTGACAGTCCCTGGCGACTGAAAATCTGAAACCTGATCGACAGGAAGAAAAACAAGCTGTGATATAGAACAAGTAATAAGGGTTTCAACAGTAGCTTTTACACTACTTTTACGCAATTTTACATGAATAATCCCGATGGCGAAATCTTATTACAATAGTCCAAAGAATAGCGATTCCTAGATCAGGTTTTCCAGTATAGTATATAGGATTATTTCAACGAATGCTTATCTCAATCAAATCAACGTAGCGGGACAACCCTAACTGTTACTTTCTGATGGAAGCAGTGGGGGACATTAGATCACTTCTTTGGCATTGCGGAGAGGTTGGGTCTATTTGGAATAGATTGTCTACAGAGGTTTTGTTCAACAATTTATTATGAATTAAAAAATATGTTTCGGCTATTACAAGAATTGCTTTGTAGAGTATAGTACGGTTATTTTCTTGATAAAACACATACCATCTGTACTCAAAATTAGTAGGCACTGTTGAACTAGGGACACACTTAAATGCAAGCCACAATTCTTCCGGGTGTATCTTAAAAACTAACAACAACGCTTTGCCTAAAAATGCTAGGATAGTTACAACTAAACGGCATACTTGCAGCTCAAAAAAACGTATGGGGCATCTATTTTAACAATGTTCTTCTTTCATACATCCTGTTTTAATGTGAAAAGTAAACAAATAAATGTTCATATTTTCGGTTGTATCGATAGTGAAAAGGGAATTACGACAACGTACGCTATGGCAAACAGCACATGGACATGTTCACCAACTTTGTGCTGGTAGTTACTAGTACGCAGCAGAAAGAAAATACATGATATACAACCTACTACATTCTTCAATACGTATGCCACGCCGAAACAGGTCGCTAGTCGCAATACCATAAGCCCTACGTAACTGTGCATGTTACATTACGGTGAAGCTGCTATGTCCGCAGCGGCTGGTGGATATTCCCCAAAATAATGCAAATTACACGTCTCAACGGAACTGGGGCAGTGCTTATCAATTTTGACAGCTTGCAATAAAGTTCCCATGTAGCGGCGCTGGGATCTGCAAAAAAGTTATGCCAGCACTGGATTTGGGGTAATTTCATTAGTACCTAAACCCCCGGATTTGGTTAGCCAATACCGGTAATTTTCTGCTTCTAACCCCTGCCATCAACATCAAACAACCCTAACGGTAATAGTTAATAGATGTGGCGCCCATATTGGGGAAGTCTCCGGGGGGACACGAAAATGGGCGTACTGAAAAGTGCGTCTGGAAGAGACAAGCTGAGTGGCTACTTTATTGTAAACGGGTGTGACAAGTCACTGTTGATCAGGGATAATATCTGTGAATCGGCTTTGAGCATGTCTCGACGTGAAAAAGCGCTATATAGAACGAGATATATATTATTATTTGCTGTCGGTACTTGCGAGTACCGGTCAGCTACGCAAGTAACCGTACTATAACGATACCGGTATACCGCGCAATTCTGGTACCCAGAACTTCAGGAACAGAAATTGTCCTTCAGTGCTGATGACTTCCTCTCATACCTTCTCACTATTTTTATTACGATGATGATGAACTAGTTACGAGTGAATTACTGTAATGTTCTGAGAGAAGCAAAAAAAAGCTTCTAAGCTCCTACACTACAGCACATAATCTAAGAGAGGCAAATGGTGACAAAACCCTACTTGAATTGACTTTTTCTACCCTCCAATTAACTAGCACAACCGCACTTATAAAATACACTGGCTTTAAGTGATACCCAACTGCCACAGATTACCTTTGACCTCAATGAACAAGAGTTAACAAGCAAATTTGTTCATAATCACCGGTAAATTTTCATATAAACGGTTTTCAGACTTATTCTCTGACACAAAATAATCTGGGGGAACGATTCACATGGAAATGGCAATACCCGTATGTGCATTTCAGAACCACCATTCTTGACTATCGTGTTCACGCACGTTTTTCAGAAAAATTCGAACTATATATACACAGTGACCTTCAATGGCCTTGACCTGACCCCAAAACAATAGGGTTCATGTACACACTATGGGGAACATAAATACCATTATGACTCATCTATCCCGATGGGCTCAAGTTATCAGTTTATTAGGCCATCAGCAAAGAATTTTCAAATTTTCCGAAAATCTCCTGTACTCTCCCCACAAAAGTTACCTTTCACAATTATAGCTTGTTCAAACCAGTGTTCTGGACATTATTTGCTTTAAATAATGATTTCAATCTTTGACATTTGGATAACATCTGACCTGACCCCAAAACTAGAGAGTTTGTAATCTTTTAATGGGAACACAGGTACTAATCTCTGAGCTCCACCTGTTCCAGGTGGGGTAAGTTAGGCCCAAAGTATCCTGGTTTACATTCTCTAGTTTTCCTTCTCCCCAAAATGACCACTGGTCAACACCAAAAAATGGGGTCTTGTACTCCACAAAAGGCAGCTAGTACGCAATTAATTTCAGTCTGATCGGACTATTTGTTAAGGACTCAATGTTCATGAGGATTTCAGACTTGGTGACGCCCAATACCTTTACCTTGACCCCAAAATGATAGAAATCGTGTACTTATCATGGACAACACATACCAGTATGAGCTTCATCCACTAAAAAAAATGGGGTCAAGGTTCTTGTGTTACATACAATCAAAAATTTAGGAAAAGATATTGATTTTCCACATTTTATTGATTTTTCTATTTAGACCAAAAATAAACCCACAACAACAATAGGGCCTCTGCATCCCACCCATAGGTAAGCTCCTGGCCAATTCACTTTATTCGAAGCAACTAGTCTACACTTACTGTGCTCACACAGTTTTAAGACTTACCCTCTGGTTACCACAGACAACAACCTCTGACTGCCACTAATACAATAGAGTTCATGTACCACCATGGGAAGCACGATATTGGTCCAAGCTCATCCATCAAGATGGAGTTGAGTTTATCATGTTTACAATCTAAATTTGACCCAATATTGTTTTCACAAAATTTCTATACTTGACGAAAACTCAAACCCTCGACCTACACTACACCATAGGGTTCCTGTATTCCCTACAGGCCAATTTCTCTTTTGATATCTATCCAACCATTCGGGACTTATTTGTTTACAAGGTTTTCCAGACTCTAGTGACCTCAGATGACCTCAGGACCAACATACAGAACAATTGGTGATGTACTCATTGGGGGGAACACTATGGATTGGCCTTCATTTATCTACATTGGATCTAGTTATCATGTTCACACTACTAAATTTTTAAGCCAAAATTTTAACAAGAGCAGGCTCTCAACACACACTCCAATTTTGATAGAACAACCCACCAGTCCTGACTTTGTGTTTATTAGTGTGGTTTACAAGGTTTTTCAGAATTAGAAACTATTATATAGTGACCTCAAGATTACCTCTGACCAGACCCCCAAAACCATAGATTATTCTCATTATTTGGAACCCACATACTGAATATGAACTTCATCCATCCGCCAACTAGTTGGTTGAGTTGTGGGTCGTGTAGCATACACAACTGGCATTAAAACATGGATTTCCTCTTGGCGTTGTCAAGAATCACCAGAGCACTGATGGTGCTTTCCAGCTCAAACCGTAATTTCCTTACTAATATCTAAAGCTCTTCCCCAAGAATCCATGTGAATTTCACACCAAATGGAAGAAGCCACAAAAAATCCTAAATGCTATTTGGTTCAGCAAAATGATTTTCCCCCAATTACCACCTACATTATCATTTCATAATTTTTAAATTTATTTTTTTATTCTTTTTTTTAATTTTTATTTTTTAAAAGCATTTATAATAAAATTCCCTTTTTGGCGCACTCACCCTGGCTTGCCAAATAAACACAATATTGATGTATTAGGAGATCAGGCCCTTGAATGACCTCCCAACTAACTCTCAGCAGACAATATAGATCAGCCTCCTGTGAAGATGTTCTGGCAGCAGTCAGTGACAGTTTTGCTTCATTCAATCAACTGAGAGAGAGAAAAGGTGATGTCCAACACACAGTGGCCATCGTGCCCCTTCAATGAACCTTGAACTGAACCGTCACATGGTCAAAGTGTCCCAAATGTCAATGTACATTGGGTCCAAGTTGTGGCAACTTCCAGCGAAAACTCCCTGTTTTTTGGGGTCTGTAATTAATGCTTCTTTTCATCAGATTTAATGTTCTACCTACTAACGGCACTATATCAGGTTGCCATCAAAATCTGCAACCAGCTGTAATTAACCGTTTCAAGAAAGCTAATGGACTGTGTTAATATGAATACATTTGGAAATTTTACACAAATAATTGCCTGTATTACCCTTTTTTTTGACCTTTGAACCTTGCTCTGAGCTTTGGCCCGAGATAACTAAAGGCACGCTGCCCGAATCTAGTCTGATTATGGTTTTTTCTGATACTCAAACCAGGAAAGCCAAAAAGCTTTGTGATTCCTGTACTGATCCTGGACCTGATCAAGCTAATCATGTCAATTTCAATATGCTCATAAGCTTTGCAATAGGGATCATGTAGTCCTCATTAGGGGAACTCACATATACCAAGTATGGACTATACATCCATGCAGAAGAGGTGTTGTTAACAAGCTGAAGTTAGCTAAAATATCCTTTTTTCACCATATTCTTTCCCCCAAACTGGCCCCAGTCTACTTGAGAATTGACATGTTCTTCCCATAAATCCTCATTCTGAATTTTACCCTGATCGGGTCAAGCATATCCTGAACTTTTGTTTAAACACGAATTTCCGACTTTGACCTCTCTTAAACCCCAAAAACAATAGGGATTATGTACCCATTATGGGGAACCACATTCCCAGGTATGAACTTCATCAACTGAACTACTGTGTTAACAAGATTTTCGACTTTTGACCTTTGACCTGATCACAAAACAATAGGGATGCATGTACTCATTATGTGGACCTATATACCCAGTCTGAGCTTCACCCAACCAGGTCTGTGGGATCGAGTTATCGTGTTAACAAGCTAAATTTGTCAAATCTTCACACTTTCTAAATTTTGTCCAAAATCTCCCCTCCCCCTGAATTTCACCTGATCGACCAACCAATCTGACTTTAACATGTCTAAAACAAGATTTGTTCAGACTTTGACCTCTCCTGACCTCGATGACCTTTGACCTAAAATCTGTCTAATCTTCACAATTTCTCATTTTTCCAAAAACCCCCCCTCCCGAATTTCAAACCTGATCGGACCAGACATTCTGGACTTCACGTGGTTACAATATTTTCAGACTTTGTTGACCTCGCTTACTCATATGACCTTTGAACTACCCAAAACAATAGGGATCATGTAATTCATTATGGGGGACCCAAGTACCAAGTATGAGCCCCATCCTACCGGTGGGATGGAGTTATCGTGTTAATTTGTGCCAATTGTCCATTTTTTCTCAAATTTGACCCCCCGTCTGCACTAAAATAATAGGGTTCCTGTAATTCCCCATAAAGAAAGCTGCATAAAACAACATCCCCTGGTCGGTACCAGGCTTTCTTGACGTATTGCGTTAACAAGATTTTCAACTTTTGACATATCTGACCTCATAATATCGTAATATGCTTTGAAAGGTGAGACTGTCATTTCTTTCTTCCGTACAAAATGCCTAACTAGCATCCGTACCTAGGGAAACATTTTCCTGCATTTCACCCATTTAACGATGATCTGACCTATCCTTTTACCTGGGGGGGGGGGGGGGGGGAGGTCCTGGGGGTGGTCCCATGGAGGGGTGAGGATGTGGACCAATCACTGTTGCTTCCGACTCCATACCTGACGGAAAAAAAAGAAGACGTTTTTGGTGAGGGAGAAGTTTTGTGGAATCCATGAACCCCCAACATTGCATGGGTAACTTTCATCAAGTATATGCCCAATTTGAGGATGTTTTGGTATGATCGGGGGGTTTGTTTGATAGCCAATGAACCCCAAACATTCTCTCATCCGTGAGCGCTGAAATTGCCTGCAGGGCCGCCTGCTCACACTAGGCGTCCTTCATTCCACCAAACTGCTTCTACCCTGCATTCACCCAATGTCTTGAAGCCTGAATACCTGAAAGTATTGGAAAACGAGGCGCAGCCACTGACTTGTTCCCCATCCGAAAGGGGTCTGGCTACTTACCATATTTATTGTGCACGCTGCCACACCTAAGTGCTCACCCACAATGACCCTGGGCCTGCGCTGGCTCATTTGACGCGCAGGCTGGACATCACCGATTTAATCCAGCTATTGTTAAGCAAACCTTCTAAGCATGCACCGCCCAGGGGGGTCGACATTTGGACAACTGCGCCTAAAAGGACGAACAACAAACACACTTGGCCTGAACTTTTTTTCAACTGTACAGTACCTTTCCCCTCTCCAGGGGTCCATCTGTAATTACCGTTCCCCAGAAGCCGTGTCCGTATATCTCACACTCATCTTTGACATCATCGATGATCCCTGCAAAACAGGACACCATTGAAACATTAGGGCTGGAAGAGAATTGAATCACCAGTCTATTAATCTACATTACCATACTGTGTCTAATGGCTAGGGTTGGCCGGTTTTTACCATAATCCACCCGTAATCCAGCTATTGTTAAGCAAACCTTCTAAGCAATGCAGCCACATCGACGACAATTATTTTTGTGCGGGACCTTGAGTTTGTGTGGGCAAATTGCACAATCCCTTACCTTACCTTTACCTTAGCGTAAACACTGATAACATTGACAAGTAAAGGGCTCCCATGGTGTAACTCTTGATAGAAAGCTACAACAAAATTTCAACTTAACCAGACTAAACATTCTGAAATTATTCAAGAGGATTTTCCAACTTCGGCCTCTGTTGACCTCTCACTTGATGCCAAAATAATGGCGCTCATGTAGTCATCATGGTGAACACACATACCAAGTGTTTTATTATTCTAGCTGGAGCCAAGTTATCATGTTTAAAAGCTGAAATTGGCCAAAATTTCACATGACTGTCTTACACATGGCACCTTCGCTGTTGTTAAGGAAGTCACACACCTAATTCCAACTGGATCAGACCAAGCATACTTTTTTTTAGTTTACAAGGATTTTCAGCCTTGGCCTGCAGTGACCTCTGACCTGAACCCAATTCAATAGGGTTCATGTACTTCATCCCATCTACATGGGGTCTTTTTTATCATGTTTATGAGCTAAAATTAGGCAAAATATTGATAAATAATACAATGATAATGTTGGAGTCTCATGTAGCACACAAATCCAGCACACAGCATCAAGGCGCTTTACAACATTGCCCAATACTACACAATTACGTTCCTGTACTCCCCATAAGGAAGCTATACACAAAATTTCAGCTTAATCAGACCAACTGTTCTGGTTTTCAGATTTTGACCTCTGGTGACGTCAACCTAACAACAAAACTATAGGGTTCATGTACTATCAGGGGTTACACACATTGAGTATGAGCTTCATCCATCGAGATGGGGTTGAGTTATGTGTTTACAAGCTTATTTGGCCGAGGTATTGATTTTCTGCAAAATCTTATTTTCGTCTAGTTCCGATAACAACAGCCAAATCTAGAGGGCCAGAGGTGGCTATAGCTCACCCGCCCTAATGATTTTGTCATATAAACGACATAAACCCTTTTACCTTTCCTTATTTGACTTTTAGTGACCTCTTTCCTAACTTCAACAATCTCAGGGTCAAAGGTGAACCACATTCTCATTGAAATCCAGCAAATTTTACAAATTCGGATGAATCATGCAAGTTAGAACACATATATGCCTCCAATGACCCCAACTCATGTTTTAAAATTACTATAAACTGGGAGCAGACCACATAAGGTTTTGTGAGAAAATAAACTTCCATATTTGCATAGAATATACAAATTGAACACCTCAAGTGACCTGAATTTATGCTTTCCAGAGAATAAAGGTGAATTATAACAAGTTTCATGAGAATCCACAAAACAGACTACTTAATATTTCACGTGGAAAACACAATCAGTTCAGACACCTAATATCCTGTACCTATGTAGCAAACGACTTAACCAAAGCTCCCAGGGTTTGTGTATTATCCTGCGAATGAGCTCAATAATGAAACACATAAAATGGGCTAATTACTTAACCTACACTATGTGACTTCATGCGCAATATTGTGTCCATCCAATGCCGATACGACATTTTTCATTCACATTGGTCTACAAGCAGTTCTACAAAAAGTCTGCTGATGGGGAAGTGTGATAAACACACACACATACACAGTTATGCCATCAATCAAGCCGGAAGCTATGTGATTACAATGGAACCAAGAACATACATAGTGTGCATGTTTAACACCATGAAACCGCTGACACACAGCAAACGAGTACACATAGACAAGACAACTTACTATCAGAGAAGGACAAATTTTGATGGTCCCATACGCCCCAGTGGACGTCTTTTGAACACATTTGTATGTTACTTTAGAGTCACATACAAAGTATGAGGCTTAAATGGTGTGGACATGTCAAACATAGCAATAGCAGGACTGGCACGATAGAAGAATACACTGTTGAAGGAAGCGGGAGAAGGGGAAGACAAAAAAGGACTTGGTGCAGTCGCATCAATGAAGACTTGGTAGCTTGAACCTCTCAAGATATTCCACCCACTGACTGTGGTAGGTGGCCTAGTGTAGTACATACAGCCATGAACCGTCAACCCACTAGAAGTTGACCTGCAACGTAAAACTGGATGATGATGATGATGATTAGTCACTGTATGTGTGTCTGCAACCAAGGTCCACCTCAGTTCCGTGTGTCCCTAGTTATGTGGTATGCAGCCATGCAATTGTCCATGGATAGGAGCATCTACGACCCTTCGCACAGACAGACACACACACACATACATGCACACACGAAAGTGATTGCAAAGCCTCATCCTGAACTCTATTCAGGTGCAACGAAAACAGCTAGGCTGTTCCCATCAATCACTCCTATACCCACCTTTGAATCCAGCTGCAGTGTTATGGTCGCTGTCCTCTGGGAGGGGCTGCACCAAGAGTACCCTTGTTGGTAGTAGGAACCCCTCCTCGTCTGGCCTCAAAGCGTGGGGGAAGAATCGATGCTTCAGGCACTGCGCTCCTGTTAGGCGCTTCCTTCCTTGGATTGCACTGGAGTACTCTGCGATATGAACAAATTATCACAAACATTGCCGCAGAAGACAAGTGTTTAACATAAAGACATGGCACACTGACTCGGGCACTCATCAAAAAATTCAGGCTTTCCTTTTGCTTTCTCTGCCCAAGTTCAGCCTATTCTTTGTCACGCTTCCAGGAACAGTCTGCTCCCTACCTTGTACACCTATATTATGGGAGGTATTAGTCAAAATGTGATCAAGTTCACAATCCAGCGTGATAAGGTGCTCTTGGCAGCCGCTGAATAAGGCTGCCTCGGGATCCCCAAACTCCGTAATAGGTTCGATTTAGTCCTTTCCAAGTACCACAGAAGCGCTTCAATTGGTTAAATCAACTTGTCCTTGCTGATAGAAGAGATAGACTGCATAACTGGGAGGAAAATCTCTGCTGGCATGAGGCCAGGACTGAGAATCTGGTGGGAGCCTGGCTCCATTGGCACCTATTTGCAAAAAATCCTGCTTCCTTGTCAGAGCGTGGAGGCTGCTGCGTCAACATGCAAAAGTTGCCGCTATCAGGAAAAGCACTTTGTGAGTCAACAAGTGGAGAACTGTGTAGAGGCTCATAGGGTGCCTTAGATTGCACCTGAAGAACTCTGCTGATCGACAACGATGGTGTCAGTCTCTTGGAAGGAGGCCTCCTTCTGGAAAAAACCCCAAGCACTTGTATGATGACGTCATTATTGCAAGGTGTAGTACCATCACTAAAATCTCTGTAAACTACTGCTCTCGCTCCACTGTAGTTTCCGATGGTGCTGGGTTGTTTTCTCTTGACAAAGAGCTTGACCAGGAAGGCGACTACCTGCTGCAGTGTTCTCTCTGGCTCAGGATTAGAACTTCTCGAGTCGCAAACCTTATTGGTGGATTCTTCTCTTGAATCTGTGGCAATATTAATAACACTCTGTGGAATGCCCTTTGTTTGGAGACATTTCCTGATACTTTCCATGCAGAAGGAGTAGGGTGTTGAAATCTCTGTACCAAATTGATCCCGATGCGTGAGTAGCCCCCTGTTGGTCGTCTTCGGAAACCTGAACGGCCCGTCTATCAGACGGCTGAGGAGTAGCAGGAACCACGACTGGTTCAGCCAACACGGCATAAGGCTGCACGGTTTCACCTTTGGGAGAAACCGACCGTTTTTTTTCCGTTTTTCTACGTCATCAACTACACGTCAACAATATCAGTGTCAAGTCAATACTAATATCCGATTCCATCTTTCATTGCATGCATATGCTTGGGCTCCCGGTGAAGGAAACAAAATGTTATATGCCAGCTTTCGAAATGGATTCAAAATTTCCGAAAATACCATAAAGTCTGAAAAAAATTCTGTTTGCATACCAGCACAGGCACAACGCAATGCGCATGCTCGTTTGCGAGTGTATAGACTGTACACAAACAACATGGAAGTAGTCAGTGTGTGTACGATCATCTCTCTACATGCAGTCAACCTCTATGGGGTTTCTGCGTTGACACTGTGATTAAGGCCAAAACATCGAGCGGTAGTGGTCGCTGATACGATCTGCGGAATATATAATGCTGTGGCCTGTGACTCGCGAATCCTGGCCTGTGACTTGCGTAATTCTGTCCTACGTAGTTAGACAAAGCGAAGCAAATCCTGTGGATGTCCCAGCCAGTGAATGAGCGGAATCCCCACTTTGTCCGCAGGCTGGTGGTGGTGGCTCGGTTCTCGGGAAGTTGGCAATTCCCCCGGAGGTCTGGCTGCTGCTACTGCCCCAGTTCCAGTGGAAGCCCGGCGGCCGTGACAATTCATAATCACAGAGGAAGAACTGACGGCCGCTATTGTTCAAATCCAGTGAAGCCGAGCATCGAAACAATCACCAGCTAAAATCCCTACAGCTAGGTCTCCGCCGGTAATGATCGTCGGGCCTAGGAAGTCCCCTGCCAAGTCCCTTAATCCAAGCGCGCATCCCCATCACAAGTCAGGTCGCAGGAAGTCTCCAGGCACTGTACAAGTATTTTGGACTTTTTTCACCCTCAGATGACTCTGATTCCATTTTAAGTGCACGAACCCAAACCAAGCTTGAGCCTTATTCATTTGGTGGAGTTAAGGAAATTGGCCAACATATGGATTTTCACAATATTTTAATTTTCGACGAAAAGACCTGATTCCCAAACAATAGTCTTGTATTCCCCTTAAGGGAGCTTCACACAAATTTCGCCCAAACGGACCAGTATTCTTTGACTCAACAAGGATCTTAACGCCTATGTCTGACTCTGTGGACAATCTCTCCCTGACTCCATAGAGTCCCTCTCACCTTGTCGTGTGATCAGAAAAGTACTGGCATTAGTTTTTTAGGGTTTAGGGGTAGTTGGCTTGGGGGGGGGGGGGGAGGTGGGTTTGGGCTGGGGAAGTGGTCCAGCAACTAGTGGCTGGATTCTGTCGCTAGCTAGACTGACAGGATTGGCTTGGTACTACTGGGGGCTATTTATACTTAACTGATGAAGACCTCACTGAAAAACTGAATGTCACATAGAATACTCCAGTCTGTGACTCCTAGTCTCATGCCGATAAAATCCTAAGGCCCAATACAGTACAGATCCATCGCGGTTTGAGACTGCCGCGAAGCTCTTGGCCATTTACGATGCTTTACGATTTTTTTGCGATGTTCACGACGCTAACCAGTTGCAAGGCTCTGCTAAATCGCGCCGACCTATACTAAGCACCAATGGTGGCTGTAAGCTCAAACTGCACAATGTACCAATACGAATGTGTTAAATGGGTTCAAGATATGAGACCAAGAAGGCTTTTCAAACCCTGAGCACATCGTCCCTGTAACAACTTTTGACATTGACCTTTCAGATGCCATGGATGTCAATAGCAGTTAATAAACATTGTATTCCTCAGTTTGGGCCAACGTCCATCAAGAAATGACCAATCGATAGAGAAAAAGGCATTTCACACATGGCCTAGGTTTCCCTTTAGTGACCCATGACCTTGACCTTCACATTGTCAAAGATGTCATCAGAACCGATGAACATTTGTTCGAATTTGATAACCCTCAATCCAAATGACTGTTTCGCTTCTTTGTATCAAATTTTTACTATATGATGTTTGCTCCGCAAACCAGCTGAAAAGAGAACTTAAGACACATTTCAGAAATCTAATGTACTTTGTAGTGAGATCCCTTTGGAAATTAATGCACATAATGACTTATAATGCACCTTTAATGACCTTGTCCCTGATCTTCAAGAAGTCAAACATGTCCCATGGTCATTACATTGCGTCCAAGTGCCGGTCGACATCTGTCACAGAATGACTGTTTAGTGGCCAAAAGGCAATTGCTTATAGGTAGATAGGCCTGTAAGCCCATTAGTGATCCTCCTACAAAAATCCTTGAAGGCCTGTAGGTATTATGATAGCTTTGAAGGTACCCATGGAGGACCTTGAAGGTACGGCTACTAGACCCTTTATGCACCGAACTCATGATTGACTTGTGAATCAAAATTTGTAGAAACATTTGCGTGATTATTGTGATGGGCCCTAGATCCAAAGGTCGTGCACACCCCTGATAGCTCCAACCAAGAAGTATACAGGTACTGTACTTTTAAGAGAATCAATTGGAACCTGAACTTGGAAGAGATGTTAACCATGTGGAAATTCAATGGAATTTCATAAATTGGCATGGCCCAATTGGGACCTGAATAAAAACAAATCCTGAATACCCCGAGGTACGACTATCTAACCATCATAATGACGACATGTCCGCACTGTGATGATTCCACATGATTGTCCCTTGGGCCCACACTGGGCATAAATCCTGGGCACTCTGACGGTATGACATTGGACCATCACCTATGACCGAACTCAGTATGGTGCAACTAAATTTTGAGGAGATACAAGATTTTGCAGTAGTTCATGTAATGGGCCCCGAGGCTCAAACTGGGCCTTGGGACCCAAAATTCAGAACAAATCCAATGACCCTCTCTACCCAAGAACATTCCTTAACAACTTGAATAAATCAATTGAAGCTTGTGGAGGAGAAGCATTTCAGCACCATTGTGTGAACTATCATAAATGGGCCCCCGGCCCGCGGACCTTGACCCCAAATCCCGAACACCCAGAGGTATGGCTATAAGACCATCATTCTGACCCACCATCGCACTGTGCAACAAAATTGGCAGGAGATACAAGATTTTGCGGTTTTCATATGATGGGCCCTATGGACCAACCTGGGCCCCGGGCCCAAAATTCCTGAACACCCCAAATGGGCCCTCTCCTCAAGGAACATTACACGTTCACTTTTTAAAGAAATAAATGAAGCTTATGGAAGGAGAGGCTTTCGAGTACCATAGTGTGAAATTTCATAGAATGGGCCCTCAGGCCTAAGTGGGGCCTGGACCAAAAATCCCTGAAACACCACCCGCAACGGTATGGCTGATGGACCTCCTATGACGCAAACATGACGCTGTGCACCACATTTGTAGGAGGAGAATTACATTTTGAAATTTTACACATAAGTCACAACGGTCCCATGTGTCAAGAACATTAATGTCCAAAGTTTGGTCAACATCCATCACACCAATGACGTTTGGGGGCGCAAGAGCAATTGTTACACACTGTATGGATGGCATGGATGGATAGATAGATAGAGTGACATGCAGATTCCCATTGCTCAAACCATCATAGCTTGTTTGAGCTACAATGGTCTGGTGTCTATTGATGCGCGGATTAAAACGATCGGAACAAAGGAGCACTCGGCTGAATAGCGCCGTCCGACCATGCTTTTAACAAATATAACTCGGTCTTCATTGCGAAGCAGGTGAATGGAACCGATCGCGGCATACAGTAATAATGCCACTAGCTTTGTCGATCGTACAGACGTGTACTGTAAACAAACTGGTTTCTGTGTGTTGATTGTTCATCACGGAATTATTCGGCTAATTTGCGCCGCCCCCCGGCCTACTTTTGGTTTTGTGGGCGTCTGTTTGAAGTGGGCAGATTGCACTGATCGAACAAAAGTGCTCGGCTGTATAGCGCGATTCCGATGAGGGTTTTATAACTCGGCCAATCATTGCGATCGACGGTGAATTGAACCAAATCTGCGGCAATCAGTGGGGCCCCAAATCAATTGTTACAGTCAAGCGTCATGTACGAGACAATTGTAAGCGAGGATCGCACAGCATTAAGAAGCGTCTGCACCGCGCATCACGTTCCATGTACGGTCATTATTTTCAACCATGGAAATGGGCTCTCAATCGGGTTGGGGGTTAATTAGGAGTTTTCCTGGAGGTTGTGCACCTTGGAAAAATGGAGGGTGAGCGTCAAGTAGTAGCTTATGGTGGGCCTACTGGTGATCAAGCCAACGTTAGTAGATTATCGCCCGATTCCACACTAATAAGCACCGCTGAAAACATGGTCACGTTACAGTTTGTTAATTATATCATGTCAGACTCATAGGCTATGGAACATATCGATCATTGACGATCATGTGTCCTAGTTTCATGAAAATCAGACCAAATTTAATAATTTAACAAAAAGCTGCAAAATGAGTGTAGCAATCATACTATATCTCGCAGTTTTGAGCTTTCTGAGATTTTTAACACTGTACGTCATCAATGGAAAGCACTGTGTCCATTATGAGAAAGTTACGTAATTTATACGCAATTGCGCGCTGCTATATACAAGCACTGGTAAAACTATCTAGTACATGCTGTATAGCCTGTACGTCAACTGCATGGGGACACCCAACTGAACCAGTCTGCACACTCTGCGTCGCTGGCATGCACGAAAGTCACGTCAGCCAAGCCAGCACAGCCTGTAGCTAGGACGATTGCGACCCAGACCGGCCACGGTCGTCCAAGATCGATCGATAACCCTCCATTGTTCCTATTGTTACACTGTCTGATTTTCAACTTCATTCATTATTGTTAGCATTTGCAACCGAGCTACAGAGTTTGCATTGTACCGATGTTTTAAAATCGCAATCGGCGCAATTGCATCGGCTATCATCGTACCGGCTGTTGCGGCGAAACTCAGCGCTATACGATGAAATCGGCTAAAATCGCGCGGCGATAGTCTCAACCTCGATGGATCTGTACTGTAGATGTGAAATCCTAGAGTACTCAAGCTTTTAAACTCCTAGAGTATTTATGTCTGTAAACTCCTGGAGTACTCATATCTGTAAACTCCTAGAGTATTTATGTCTGTAAACTCCTAGAGTACTCATATCTGTAAACTCATAGAGTACTCATGTCTGTAAACTCCTAGAGTACTCATATCTGTAAACTCCTAGAGTACTCATATCTGTAAACTCCTAGAGTACTCATGTCTGTAACTCCTAGAGTACTCATATCTGTAAACTCCTAGAGTACTCATATCTGTAAACTCATAGAGTACTCATGTCTGTAAACTCCTAGACTACCACTTATAATGTCTGTAGACTCCTAGAGTACTCATATCTGTAAACTCCTAGAGTACTCATGTCTGTAAACTCCTGGAGTACTCATATCTGTAAACTCCTAGAGTACCACTATAATGTCTGTAAACTCCTAGAGTACTCCTATCTGTAAGCTCCTAGAGTACTCATATCTGTAAACTCCTAGAGTACCACTATAATGTCTGTAAACTCCTAGAGTACTCCTATCTGTAAGCTCCTAGAGTACTCATGCCTGTAAACTCCTAGAGTACTCATGTCTGTAACTCCTAGAGTACTCATGCCTGTAAACTCCTAGAGTACTCATATCTGTAAACTCATAGAGTACTCATGTCTGTAACTCCTAGAGTACTCATATCTGTAAACTCTTAGAGTACTCATGTCTGTAACTCCTAGAGTACTCATATCTGTAAACTCCTAGAGTACTCATGCCTGTAAACTCCTAGAGTACTCATGACTGTAAAACATTTTTTGTAGTTAATCATGTCTATAAAACCCACTTACAGCTTCAGGAGGTCACGTAGATCTTGCAAGGCCTTCTCCAGCTGGGCGATTGTCTTGGGGTCTAGTCCTGATGAGAGAGTCAATCAGAGGCTCACAGTCGCACTTCCCTCATGCCTATTTTCTGAGAAAAGAGAAACCAATGATTATTTACAATTAATTATTATTATCTAGCGCCAAAATCCAAAGTAAACCCAATGTTCGATGACACTTGAACTCCAAAACAAAAGGGGGGTCATGAAATCAGACTGGGGAACAAATACTAAATTATTTGGGGAGCTTCCTCCATCAAGATGGGGTGGTAGAGTTCAGAAGCTGAATTTGCCAAAAAAGATTTCTCACAAAATCCTATTTTAAAACCAATCTAACATTGATCTACTAAAAAACTAGAGCACCAATGGTGCTATAGCTCAAACTGCCCAAATTCAACAATGTATAGTTTTTGCAAGGGCATCATAGGATTATTTCCTAATTTTCCACCGAATTGTGATTATGAACTTCAATTTCGAAACAAGTTGCAACTTGTTGCAACAGTGGCTCATTGGGTTTTTAATTCTGTGATGTTAGCCTTTTTTGAGAATACATGGTAGGCCTGTGTCACCCAGCAGTCACTGACATTGTGCAAATGAAGGATGTAACATCTGTCAGAGCACATGATTATCAAGAGCCTGAAACATGCAATTTCCATGTGATACTATGAGCTGAATGTTTATTATGTCCCTCTAATGATTTCTGACCTTGAACTAGACATGTGTAGGCGGGTAAATCAGCCATGTGTGTATTTCCGCTTTGTCAGCAATCATTGGGGAGAAGTATCTAACAGTTCATACAGATCTACATTTTGGTCAGGAACCAAGATAGCCCCCATTACAAGCTTGTTGTATTCCATGGAAGTTACCAAAAATTCACATAAATTATGCAAATGTGAGCCACGGTGGCGCTGACTTTTTCAAGAACCATATGTCGCCTCCATCCACCAATAGCTATGGTCATGGGATCAAATGAGGTGCACAACGAATTACGGTCACTGTACACCTCCACACAAACTTCAACATGACGGCCCTACACGGTTCAGGAGATATCAAACCACATATACAAGGAAAAAAGATGGACAGGCAGAAAACAGACCACACACAACAAAGGGAGTTGCTATTGTCCCTCCTCCACAGAGAGTTCAGGCAAGACAAAAAAACAAGCAGAATGACATGCCTGGTTAGAATGACCCTCCACAACCACCAGTGACATTTTGTGGAAGTATTGTGTTGGGAGCTACACAACATAACATGCAGAAACGCACACAGGCACACACGACAAGAACCTGAGCATAGCATATTCTTGAACTTCTATCAAGCAAAACCACAGATTGAACCAAAGTACATTACAGACAAGGTAGGCATCACACACAGACAAACACAGACAAACACAACAAAACTTTCCACAACGCACGGTTTGTTTGAAGGACCAAGGCATGTGAATATGACTGGACTTTTGTACTGTCTATTATTACACTATGTCAGCAGGAAACCCAAGACAATTCAAGACGATTTCGAAGTGTTACCGTTGAGGCACAATCAGCTATGGCCACAATTTGCTTTGGACATTCCGGGGGGAACCGCAGTATCACCTGTTATACAACGTTCCATGAAAACGTTCTTTTGAAAATCACATCCATACAAACTATACATTGGATCAGAATAAAAAACCTACAGAATCATTCACAGGATATTAAAGAATAATCTCATTCATTTCTAAGTGAAATACCTATTTTGGTGTTGTTCTGTAATCCATGGCTCAAAACTGCAGCAAACTTCAGCATTTCTGTTGAAGGGTCTATGGCGATCTATGTATCGTTCCCCCCGTGATGTCATGATTCCTTAAATTTCTCAAAGGTGAATTGAATATCTCAACGAGGCACCATGCTATATACTCGGAATTGGGGGTGTGGGTTTCGATATGCCCTTTTTTCACCTGTGCAAGTTTGAAGCAAATATGTTACATGACCATGGGGCTTTACCATACCTTCAAGACTTCACTTATAATCTTTATATGTATCAGCCTTTCATTCCACACCTTCTTTGATGATCTCTCCATAGTAAGATATGAAATGCTGTATGGTAGCAAGACAAGACACCATACAATACAAATGTGATGGCAAAAACCATTCAATTCCCTCTCTCACAAGAAAGAAATGATGAAGTGCAGTCCTTGCCTCAAACATAAGGCTATTCTAATCCCTTTGTGATGCCAACCGCAGTATATTCAACAATCTGCAAAGCCATCAAAACCATCCTCCTGTAATCTGACACCTATGTACATCAACACTGTGAACTGAGCCAGGCAGCAGAACCCAATGAAGACAACTGTAAGTGTGGAGACTCTGGAATGCCTTGCCATACAACTCATGTTGTGTGGCCATCATGATGGAGCCAATGAACAATGTCCTTGGACCAAGATTCTGACACCCGAAGGTAACGGCTGTTAGACAGCATTATGACGAATGTCAATACACTGTGGCACCACAATTTGTGAGAGAAGAAGCCATTTGCGAGATTCCACATGATGGGCCCTGGGGCCCACAGTGGGATGACCTTGACATTACTGTCCATGGTTGTTCAGGACCTACCTCTTTTTCCCCCCACTCAACACCCAACTTTTGTGTAAATTGTAATACTCATTATTTGCGTGTAAAACCTGCCAACAGTGCCAAGTGGAGCCAACCAAATATGCCAGTGACGCAACTTTCGAGATGATCTCAAGATTACACTGGAAACAGACTGTTTAGCAAGTTTTCAGATCGATCGGATAAGCATTAAAGAGTTATTGCGCTAACAGCTAAGAGTTTCCGGCAGTGAAGACAGTGCTACAACACCCCCAAAACCACATATCCCTGGGCACTTCCAGTGTTGTGAATGATTATGATTAGGCTAGATACAAATTGGACGTTGACACAACACGGAACCGTTGGATCCCAATCGTGATAGACCAAGTTGGAGTTTTTTTTAATTGATTCATCCTTTCTCCCCTGCCATCATAGTATCACTTCATGCCTCATGCAAATAGAAAGTGCACTACAATCAGTATTCAAGTCCTATGTTGCACAACTGACTCACTACCGGCATTGCCGACAACCTCCAGGTTTGATGTCCTCCGGCCGTAAGCTTCCTGCCAAGGAAAGCACCAGCGATGACGCAGCCTAGGCTCCAGATGTCTACGGCTGACGTACACTCCTTATATACACTCTCGCTGATTGCACTAATAATGCTTGGTTGCCCCTCTCTCTTTGGCAGATGAAATTATTCCACCGCCTGGCTTCAGGCGACTGGTAGCCGATGCTCTGAATCTGACTCAGATCCTGGCAAAAGGGTGGCAAAAAAGGACAATACACCATGAAGGGGCAAATTTGACAAACAAAATTTCTTGCACAAATTGTATGCATACTACTCCGAAGGCTGAAAGGCTTAGTGATAACTGTATAAGCTAAGCATTGTTGTTCACAATATTCACATACTTTCACACACCAAAACAGTAGGGATCATTTGCTCATTAAGGAAAACCAACATACCAAGTATGAGTTTTATCCACCCAGGTGGGATCGAGTCAGTGTGTTGTCCACAAGCCAGAATTGGCCGAAATATCAGTTGTCAACAATTTCTCTATTTTTACTACAAAGACCCCAATCTATCTACAACAAAAACAATAGGGTTCTTGCTTATCTTATAGAAAAACTGCCCATTCCAGCTGTAAGCACTAGTCCGACATGATACGATAATTCTATTGGATGGAGTGTGTCACACTAGTGTGATAAAAATGCTGTACAACATTTTTATCAGACGTGTCGACACCTGACATAACAAAAAAAGTGGTAGGAGTTGCGTTGAGAAAAGTACAAGTTTTCCCCTATTGTTGACGCAGGCGTGGAATAACTTGTCGGCAGAATTATGAAGATCAAAAATTCAATTTCAAAGCAATCAAAACCTGTGTCCTCAGTACTTATAATAGACGTGAAATATTGTTCATTGACTCATTTTAAAGCAAGCAACAACAGTTACAGCCTTTTCTCTAGTCGTGGAGACATCACTCGCAGCTAGGGCACCTGATATACCTATTTTCTCGACATCACTGACTTAATTCATACATAAATTTCTCACAATTGATTTTGACCAGAACACAATCACTCATGGGAGTACATGCCTGGAAAGCACTCAGCCGCATCCACCCACCGCTTCCATCATCACCGCTTCTCTGACAAGCGACTAGAGGCCTGAAGCCTGTCCCTTCCCCTAACACTCTGAGGTATCCGCGCAACTACCCATCCATGAGCTACGTGGCCGGCCATGGCAGACGGCTCTAACCCAAGGGGTCCCGTGGAGACAGAACACTGTGGACCTGTGTACCCTGCTACTTTCCTCACTGACCTACTGCTATTATTGTATATGAGTGGGGCATTATGGATTCAAACTGAACTTATGGTTTTGTAGGTCCTATACATGACGCAATAGGGCCGAGCAGCTCAATCATAGGCCAATGTCTGCCCTGGATACATCACCCATACATTCATCAAAACCCGTTTCATCACCAAAACCCACTTTTCATGCCAAACGTCTCCCAATAGCCTATTTGGAGTTCCCTACTTTTTTGCTGAATTACGTCAAGTTTATTACTGCATTGTGCAATTTATCGCATCCGATAGATTCATTGTACGATATAAGTAAGATTGGCCGAAATATCAATCTAACAATTCCTCTATTTCTCTGAAAATGACCCTGGTTCACACCGAAACAATATGATTCATGTAACTTCCCAATATAAAGACACACGCATACCAATTTCATTTTGCTTAGACCAGGCATTCTGGACGTGAAATTAACAAGATGACCTCTGTTGACCTTCTAACCAGAACTCCAGAAGGCTTAGTGATTCCTTGACTCATTTCTGTTGAGCTATGGCCAGTCGAAAGGCAACATATGACATGCCTGACAAGTTTCCCATTTTCCATGAAAAATGACGCAATCTTGATCAAGCATTAGGGTTCTGTCACTCTTATGATAGGCTACACACTAAATTTCAACAATAATCAGACCAAGCATTCTGGTCCATCAAATTTACTAGGATTTTCCTGCCTCTGTCGACCTCTCACCCGACCCCAATTAGAACCACTCATGTAGTCATCATGGTGAACATACATACTAAGTATGAGCTTCATCCATCCAAGTGGGGTCAAGTTATCATGATCACAAGCCAAAGTATTACACTTCCACAAATGTCTACCTAAGGGTACCTTAGCTCTTGATGAAAGAGCCACACACCTAAATTCCAACTGGATTCAGACCAAGCGAGTTTACAAGGAATTTCAGCCTTGGCCTCAGGTGGGTCTCGGACCTGACCTCAAACCAATAGTGTTCATATACTCATCATGGGACACACATACCAATATGAGCTTCGTCCATCTGGAACGTGTTTGGGAGCTGAATTTGGCCAAAATATTGATTTTTCACAAATCCCTATTTCCAACCAAAAGTAAACCCCGATCTATCCTGTACTCCCCATAAGAAAGCTATACACCAAATTCAATTTGATTGGACCAACCATTCTGGACTCCACATATAATTTGAATATTGCACGATTCAACTAGACATCACCTGGCGGGCAAACCGCCAATGTGTATATTCCCACTGTCGATCAATCAGAGGGTGACATTGTTAGCCTTGTTTTCTATGAGAAGGAGATTTATGACCAGGCGAAATGAGGAAATTGGTTCCAATGCACACACCATGCTCTGAAATATGCAAATCTCAAATCTGCAGAAAAAATCATTCTAGCGAAAATTCAAAATGGCCACTGGTGGGGTGGTATGGGGCGAAACAAAAGTTGGTCTCAAAATGATCGCCATAAAAAAAATTCAAAATGGCCTCCATTAGAGCGGTCGGGCGATGCCCACTTTTTTACCCATTCAAATTTTCATTATTCGATCATGTGTGCAAAGTTTTGAAAAACATGTCAAATCTGCAGAAAAAATCATTCTAGCGAAAATTCAAAATGGCCCCGAGTGCGGTCGGTAGGGTGCGGAAACGATAGATGGTCTTCGAACGATCGCCACACTTCAAAATGCGCAAATCAGCTGGAAAAAAATTTGCGAAAATCCAAAATGGCCGTCATCAGAGCGATTGGGAGACCCCAATTTTTTACCCATTCAAGATTTCCATCAGAAGATCATGTGTGCAAAGTTCATATGGATCCGACAAGGAACTAGGGAGCTATTGTACAATCCGGTTCCGTTGAAAATCCAAGATGGCTGCCACCAGACTAGTGCAGCAACGCCCACATTTGAACTCATCTGAGATTTTGTAAGGGTGAACATGTATGCAAAGTTTGGTGTCAATCGGACATTGTGTTAGAGAGTTATTGCATTATTCACAAAAATCTTTACAGCCCCAATGCATACCTGGTTATTCTCCTCAAAGCTGTGCCGAAGTCAACCACCTTCCAGACACCTTCCTGAGCACTCCACATTACATTGGCTGGTTTGAGGTCAGCGTGAACCCAGCCGCAGCTGTGTATGTGGTCTAGGCACTTGAGCAGGTCTCGGTACAGCAGCTGGATGAGAAACAATGAAAGCCCTTTGCATGATTCCTGATTGGTCACCGAACTCGACGACGCCTTTCTATTGGCCGGCTTGGGACACGACTCCTGGTTGTTGTTGTTGTTACTGCTGCTGCAGGCGAGTAATGCATCAAAGTGGTCGTGCTTGTACTGCAGCTCTGGAGACTGAAGTCATGACAGAGTTCGTAAATAAGGCAGGGGTGCCCCTTGTGTGTGAACGTCCCGTAAACCGACACTGAAGAGAGGAATGCAGAGACTACAGTCAGTATCAGTTTTGTGTGAGTATCAAGTTGAGTTCTGCAGAACCACATGGAAAGCCAGACTTATATCATGCCACTGTTATTTCTTACTGGCTGAATCACTTGAGTTTATATTGCATAGAACGTATGACCTAAGTGGAGAAAACTAGCAACAACATTATCCTCCCTCCTCAATGAGTCCATCCTACACAAAACCCCATGTTACAGGTACCTGCCATGGACATCATCCCTTAGTGAATTCATTTGGTGTTATTATTCTTTTTTTTATCTTTCTTTTATGGTATACTTGCCGAGCAGAGGATCGTTCCTATTCAAGGCCCAGCAAGGATGCAGACCTGGAAACTGCACTATTGACAGCTCGCAATCTCACCAGTTACCGAAATAAGGGACAATGCCTCTTTTGGCAGTACCTTAAAGTAGGGGTGGGGGTTATCACACCTAGACGGCAACTTGCAAATTGCCTACCCCTCATTTTGTCCCTGCTCCGATCCCTTCTGCTGAGCGTCCAGCGAGAAGGCAAGAGGTTACCATTACTAAAGTCTTTGGTATGACCCGACCGGGATATTGAACCCCGTCTCCCAGGTGGAAGGCCGACACTCTACCAACTGTGCCAGCCACTCGGTCAAAGTATTCTTGTTTCTGTAAACCTCAGGAGGAAACAACAAGCATCAAATATCCTATAGCAATATGCTAAGATGGATTAGTGGTTACTAAAGTATCAATTCTATAGCTACATACTCAGAGGGGGAGTGGTTATCACATTATCATCCTATAGCTACATACTCAGATGAATGAGTGGTTATTACAGTATCAATACTATGGCTACATACTCAGATGGGGGAGTGGTTACCACATTATCAATCCTATAGCTACACACTCAGATGGGGGGGAAGAGTGGTTATCACATTATCAATCATATAGCTACATACTCAGATGGGGGAGTGGTTATCCACATTATCAATCCTATAGCTACATACTCCGATGGGGGAGTGGTTATCACAATATCAATCCTATAGCTACATACTCAGATGGGGGAGTGGTTATCACAATATCAATCCTATAGCTACATACTCAGAGGGGGAGTGGTTAACATTATCAATTCTAAAGCTACATGCTCAGATGGGGGAGTGGTTACCACATTATCAATCCTTAGCTACATACTCAGATGGGGGATGGTTATCACATTATCAATCATATAGCTACATACTCAGATGGGGGAGTGGTTATCACAATATCAATCCTATAGCTACAACTCAGATGGGGGAGTGGTTATCACATTATCAATCTATAGCTACACACTCAGATGGGGGAGTGGTTAACATTATCAATTCTAAAGCTACATGCTCAGATGGGGGGTGGTTATCACATATCAATCCTATAGCTACACACTCAGATGGGGAAGTGGTTATCACATTATCAATCCTATAGCTACATACACAGATGGGGGAGTGGTTACATTATCAATCCTATAGCTTACATACTCAGATGGGGGAGTGGTTATCACATTATCAATCCTTAGCTACATAATCAGATGGGGGAGTGGTTAACATATCAATTCTATAGCTACATACTCAGAGGGGGGAGTGGTTATCACATTATCAATCCTATAGCTACATACTCAGATGGGGGAGTGGTGATCACATTATCAATCTATAGCTACCATACTCAGAGGGGGGTGGTTAACTTTATCAATCCTATAGCTACACACTCAGATGGGGGGTGGTTAACATTATCAACCTATAGTACATACTAGTGAGGTGGGGGAGGGGTTAACATATCAATTCTATAGCTACATACTCAGATGGGGGAGTGGTTAACATGATCAATCCTATGAGCTACATACTTAGATGGGGGAGGGGTTAACATTATCAATCTACAGCTACATACTTCAGATGGGGGAGTGGTTATACCATTATCAAGCCCTATAGGACACACTCAGATGGGGAAGTGGTTACACAATATCAATCCATTCAGCCACATATCAGATGGGGGAGTGGTTAACATATCAATTCTATAGCTACATACTCAGGTGGGGGAAGTGAGTGTTATCACTTATCAAGCCTAGCTACACACTCAGATGGGGGAGTGGTTATCACAAGATCAATCCTATAGCTACATATTCAGATGGGGGATTGGTTATCACATTATCACTCCTTATAGGCTACATACTAGAGGGGGAGTGGTTAAAAGTTCAATCCTTAGCTACATAATCAGATGGGGGATGTGGTTAACATTATCAATCCTATAGCTACATATTCAGATGGGGGGTAGTGGGTATCCATATCAATCCTATAGCTACATACAGATTGAAGGTGGTTATAAAC
Organism: Sclerodactyla briareus; assembly: GCA_026419785.1. Taxonomy (NCBI): domain Eukaryota; kingdom Metazoa; phylum Echinodermata; class Holothuroidea; order Dendrochirotida; family Sclerodactylidae; genus Sclerodactyla; species Sclerodactyla briareus. The sequence goes on from JAODTK010000954.1 coordinate 296,377, forward strand.
TACAGTATTCAATCCGATAGCCACATACTCAGATGGGGGAGTGGGTCTAAAGTATCAGTACATGCTCAGAGAACGAGTCAAGACTGAGTACTCAGAATCCCAGTCAAGGCCGAGTCCTTTGTTCTGATTCCCGAGCCCCATTAAAAAACGTGAGGATTTAGCGAAATGGAAAAGGCCCAGGTATTGAATTCAAAATAGCAAGTTACTACAGTAAGAGTTCATCCCAGATGATAATTGTGATAATATAGCACAATCAGCCCAACGCAAAATTCAGATAAACTTTCCATAAAGTGTACGGCCTACATTCTAGTCAAGAGCTGGACGTTTCATCAAAAAAGTTCAAAGCATGGCCATGTAACTGCACTGCACCATGCCAAACTACTAAAATATATAAATGACCTATGAGAAATCCATAGAGGCCCTACATCGACTATGCCTTTGCCTACCAACCATTTGGCGACCATAACAATTTTCAGACGCAGTTAGGCATATCAAAACGTATTTTCCCATTGCATTTAAAAACATCACATTTTCCAGTTGTCTTCACTTGCAGACCACAACCTGGCTAGTGTTGAATGCTCTCCTGCGCTGTACAGTGACGCCTTGTGACGGCGTTTCAAAAGGCACAGATTAGTCCAACACATGTAGTACTATTGGCTAATCCAAATTTGGTACGAACAAAATCGGGACATTGACAAAAAAGACCGCACAGTAGTTCATCATGTTTTTATTATCAATGTTAATTTGCATTATTCGTTCCTCATTAATTGCCAGGAATTTTTGCCAAGGATTTTGTGAGGTGTCTTGAACCGGGACTCGGACCGAGTTGCAAGTCCTAGCAGCCCAGTCCAAGGTTCTAGTGGAATCTGGAGTCCGAGACAGAGTCCTTCAAAATCAGTATCGAGAGGACCGAGTCCTCCAACACTGCTGAACACCCCGAGGTAGCTGTTAGGCCGAACTGCAGTTAAACTGTGCCACCAAAATTAGGGTAAGAGAAGAATTTCATAATTACACATGATGGGCCCCAGGGCCCACACTGGGCCTTGGGTTCTAAATGATAAAATCACTGGGCACCCCGAAGGTTAATATTAGGCCATTATTATTACCGAACCACCGGCCACACTGTGCAACAAAATTTAGGGAGATACCAAAATTTTGCAGTTTTTTGATATGATGGGCACAGGTAAACTGGGCCCTGTGACCAAAATTCCTGAACACCTCAATGGCCCTCTACCAAGAGAAGGCGGATGCCAACAAAAAGTGGCGCGATTCGGGTGGTTTCTATTATTGACTACACAACAAACAATGGTTAATGCAGACCATGTCATGTTTCAAATGAAAACATCACAATTTTCACATTATAACACATCAAAAGTCTGAATCCTAAAATAATGACCAATAGTTTGAACTCTTAATGAGTAAAAGTCCCTTAATTGCTTTTTTCATCTTCATGCCCCATTAAATAAATACCCAAATTTGAAAAGAGTTTTGTTTCTCGTCAATTCACTTCTTTGACCCAAAATCTCCAATGAAAGTTTTAAAAATCCTTAGCAGCCTGGGCTTCTTGCTTTCAAAATCAAAATTCCCTTCATTATCATTGCCTTTCATTTTCCAAGAAGCCAGGACCATGCCATCCCCCCCCCGTCAGCCTCCACGTCAGCCCAGACAGCCAACCCCCCCCCCCCCCTCCGGCCCCGTTCCAACCACACACCAACAACCTATCCCCATGCAGCAGTCAAGGATGTCCCAACAGTTATCTGATAGAAACTACACATTTGTCTATCTATCATTTGCCTATTTTGACATATGATTGACATGTTATAGCCACGCCAGTAAGTGAAAAATGGTGCGGACCCAGGCACATACCGGATCCGGGGAAGGGGGGGGGGGGTTGAGGGTGTTGGGCACGCATCCCCAAGTAAGAGAGAGGAAAGAAATCTAATTCTCCTAATTCAAATTGGTTGGGTAAGAGAGGCGTTTGCTTGTCGGCTTAAAACAGCATAAAATCATGCAAATAACCACTTAATTAGATATTTTGAATCTGACCAGTTATTCTACCTGTCATCCAGGTCCTACATGCCAAACATTACAGCACTGTAGCACATACAGTTCTTGATGTAATCTTGCTAACGGAGCTTCGGCATAAATTACATAATAATGAGCTAATACCCAACTTAAGGGTCTTTGCTTCCCAAAATCTATTCAGATCGTGTACACCCAAACCGGTTTGAGTGACAGACGAAATTTTGTAATAATCGGCCACCCACGGTTTTTGAGAAATCTGCGAACGACAAAGTGGGAATACAAAACACACACACACACACACTCAAAATGACCACTATACGTCTCTTCCTGCATTTCATTCCGGCGAGACAAAAAATGAGTGAGGCTTGTGGGAGGAGATGCACTTCAAGTACCATTGTGTGAAAATTAATAAATGGGTCCTCGGGCCTAAGGGGGACCTTGGACAAAATTCCTGAATACCCAAAGGTACAGTAAGGTGTTTAGACCATCATTATGACTGAAACATCAAGCACTGTGCACCAAAAATGCTGGATAGGAGATAACACTTTGAAATGTTACTGGGGTTTGGGTGTGTTTACGTGATCAGTGAAATGATTCCTGTATTTCACAAACTGCAAGAGTGATTGTTTTATGATTGAACCAAAGATTGCCTTGGTAACATATGTTTCCCACTATTTCACGCGAATTCTACAGGCTTCAGGTAAGGCATGTAAGCTCTTCAAGGAGGAATTCTGACTGTGGTGACATTGATAGCTCTCGGCGATAACTTGCCTTCTATTTGTGACTTTGACCAGATGTGCCAATAATCCCAACCTGCTTCTGGGGCCGCCATTTCACATTCCAATTCTGACATGGCCTCATGACCCATCATCGGAACTGGAGGAGTGCAGAAGTCAAGTGACTGCTCACAGTCGACTGACTAGACTTATTGCCAATAGCCATAACCCCTAGTAACTCCAGAAAGTCACTGCATTCAGCAGAACCATGTAGTGAAGTCCCCACCCATCGGAACTGCGAGTTAAGCCACCTAGGGAAGAAATTCCGGCTACTGCTGTGATTCGAACACCGGAATGGTTGCTTGCAAAAGCATCACTGATACTATTCTGCCATTCTTCCATCCTCGACCCTACACTGTAACCAATTTCCCCGCCCACAATAGGAACTTTTCCTAGGAAATTGGCAAACCATGCTGTAGTACCACGATCCATGGTACCGACATGAGTGAAATCCATGTGTTTGCATTTGTTCAGTGGTTGGGGCAGTTCAGTATCTTTGACCTGTCCATGATAAATCTAACAGAGTTCCATTGTAAATCAACCTGATCTGTAGAAGCTTTTGGCAGTTTTCCACATGATGGCCCAATATGTCCCTAATGTAAACATTTTTTACCTTGACCTAGAAGAGGTCAAATATGTCCCATGGGCAATGAACATTGTGACCAGCATAGCGAGTTTGAGCTAAAATCCTACCTATCAAACTGTTGCCAGCCACACCATCCAATTGCGTATTTCCTTGATAAAGACCAGTTTGTACTTGTCCTCTTTGCGGAACACCTTAGCCGCTGCCTCAACGCTGCCGTCTACTGTGGTGATGTGATAAACTTTAGCACAGCGGCCATGCCCAGCAGGGTCCCAACGATCACGTCTGCCCAAGACCGGTCATGCGAGTACCATGCTCAAAATCAGGGAATAACTCATGGTTACTCATTACTTGAATGTATCAGGACTCTTCAGTATAGACACAATCTGTAAGAGTTAGCAAATACAGTACACATTAATGTTCACTTATAAATTACAGAATTCTGGGATCCATTTAAAAGAGGAAACTTATGTTAGTTAACAGCAGGATCAAACATGTTCACCTACTGTACAGTAATTATTGTGCTTTGTTAATGCTAGGCTGAGGTTACCGCCACAGCATCAAACAGTAATATTTCCCCATTGTGCTCTTCCCATTTGCCATTTTGGTCAATACGACATGTACTCTGTATCAAGGTATTTCTAGTTCAAACTTGAACTGGAAAGTTAGGGATAATTGCCACTTCACATGTATCTAACCTACAACTTGAAAAGTCACCCCATGTTACAATGTACTTCATTCTCATTCTAAAGTGGTATGAAGACAGAGGAAATAAATTAGCCGCATATACTTAACTGTAAATATCGAAAGATTTCTTAACATTTTCCAGTGTTACATTATAAACTTCTCTGTAGAAGAGGACATTCCTGAACATACATTCACATAGATTAGCACTCTTGTTTTTCCCAGCCTGGTCAATATCAATGTTGAATGTCATTCTTATTATTATTGGTAACTGTGAGGTGCCAAAGGCAGTTAGGCATCATCAAGGATTACCTATTAAGGGATGGGACATGAGCGAAGAGCATTATAGAGGTGACATGCAGAGAGACATTGCACCTTCTGCATCCAGCGAATATAGCGATATCTTTTTAACATCGCCACCCTGGCTACACAATCGTCTGGTAGTCTGTCTGCATTGCCAACTTCTCCACACACAAGCTGATCAGGTCGCATTTGCAGGAACTGTTTTGCCCAGAAAACTATGGTCAAGGCCTTTGACAAAGTTCCCATAAACTCTGTGCTCAAATTGGACAGTTTTGGTATTGACGGGAATGTCCTCAGTGGATTCGAGGGTGGCTCCATGACAAGGAACAACTGCTGTTTCTTAACGGTTTTTCTTCTAACTTGGCAGAAGGTCACTAGTGCAGTTCCACAGGGATCAGTTCTTGGACCTCTACCTTTCTGACTTACATAAAAACGATCTTGAATAATTCAGTGGCAGGCCAACGTGAAAAAGTTTTGCCCGACAGACACAAAATTTTTACTGAGAGGTCTCGTCGGACGACATGTTAAAATTGGTTCAGAATGATCTTGACCTGATTTCCAAGTGGTCTCCTGATTGGCCTATGTTTCTTCTCCCATGTCTGTAAATTTAAAGTAATGCATGCTGGTTTTTCAAATATAATGCCTCATTCAGTTGACTGGTCAGGATATGTCAGGTGGTGAATCGTAAAAAGATCTTGGTGTGCCTCGAGGCTTCGTTGAACTTTCTAAGCAGTGTCTGAAGCTGCAGAGAAGGCAATTGGATTCTTGGTCGATAAAGCGCATTTCACTTCTTTGGATGCGGATATAATTCTCAGACTCTTCAAGCAACTAGTGAGAGTGAGACCTCAAACCTCAAGTATTCGATTGACATAAATAGAAAGCAGAAAAAATGCTTGCCTCACCCCCACCACCGATCCCTACCACGCCTTCTCATACACCCAAGTACAAACATGGGTATACATTATGCATCATGCCCCTTAATAAGTCAACTGAAATTGAAAAACTTCCGCTGGCACTGTACAGTGCCCAGTGTCACTGAAATGCCTAATGTTTATAAAATGCATAGTTTTCATATTGTTAGGCTAGGAGGACTCCACAAACACAGCCCACCTAATAATTTGTACATCAAGACTAACTACTAAAGTAGATGGCAATTTGATGTAACATTTTTAATTCGTTCAATAATCAAATCTTACATTCATTTTTAACTGGAATCGGCAACTTCAGCCCTGGAATGTCTTGGAATACGTGTAATACCCGAATATTTCTTAGCTTTGAATCTGCAATACCTGCGTAGTGTACTGCGTGCACTCGTTAGTGCAAAAATCACGTAAACTCCGCCCGGCAATTTTTCATTTACGGACGAGTTGAGTTTCAATTTCCAGATCATGTAATGTTTTTTATAAGAATTCCCTCTGAATCTCGTTTTTTAATTTCATTTCTGTATTTTTTTACCAATTTTTTAGTTATGAACCATACTTATGGTGGGTCTGATGAGCCTAATCATCTCTGATATAAATAAGCTGCTTCTTTAGACCCAATGGAATAAAACTTAAATGGTTGCTGCTGTTGCGTTATTTGATGGACAAGCCCCCGGCAGTGACAGCCTGGCATTACCTGTTTGCACTCAAGACTCCAGTCGGGATGCTGCAGCAAATATTGCTCTAATACTTTTGATCATTGATACAGTTGAAACGGAGAACCCCGTGCTACTTCTTAGTACGTGAAAGAAATAAGTCCCGATTCGATACAGCCTAACAGTTGCGAGGAACAAATATCTTGGGTTAAGGCGAAGCTTCCTCTTTTAACTTTGTTGCAACGAACCAACCAGATGTGCCTTCCATCTATTCAAGTGACGTATCATTACTGCTAATAGTGACGTAGCTCGTGGAACAGAGGAGCAGTTTGACATCAAAGAACTTGTCAAGATGTAGGGAGACGGCCGGGGGCTCGTTTGTTACCATTTTCAGTTTTTGATCCCTTCCCAACCCCCCCCCCCCGGATTGATAATAACAGCCCTCTGTCACCTAATCTTCCTACGTAGCGCCACTGATTGCAACAGGTGGGAGCCCAATTAGCCTCCAATTAGATTCACCCATGTCTTCGATCACGGAGGGGGGGGGCGGGGGCAATGTCCCCCCCCCAATATTTTTGGTGGCCGGGGGGCCGTAATGTCAAATCCCCCCCAACCCCCATATTTTTCGGACTGGTGAAAAAAAATCCTATAATCGTATGTACAGATTACGGCCATAACCATAACACAAAAGTCTAACCTCACATGTTTTTTTTAAATGCTAAAAATTTTATTTTTGAGAAGGCCGAACTGCAAGAATCGCGCTGCGCACGCTTTATCCTAACTTTTCGGTTACATGTATAATACAGTTCAGGCCCACGTGTACAATAAATTTGTCAGATTCTGGCAAACTTTGTCTAAACAAATATGATTTTTGTCCATTACTGCCATACTCAAGTGTGGTGAACATATAGGTAGGCCACGAGGAGAATTTGGTATAGGAGTTTGCATCCCCCCTTCCCCCCCCCCCGCCTCTTCTCCCCCTTACACAATGCGGAAATCCAACTGCCTTTGTTCTTAACACGCCACGTTTAGGTCTACTTCTTATCCTATTGTTCAGATTGGCTTTTCCATCCTACGTCTGTTTTTAATGAAGATGAAAGCTATAAATGGAACGTGCACATTAGTATGGAGGTTTACGTGATGGCGTATGGAACGATACCAGGAGCGCGAGCCGGGGGCAACAATTCTGAGACCGAGAATTTGGAACGAAAATTGAGTGGAAACGAATCTGTGGCTGGCTTCACTTCTTTTAATCGAATGGCCCCCCACATTTTTTCCATGACAGTGAGGTTCAAGCATACTTTTCAACTGCGGGAGAGCCTCAACCCCAATTGGAAGGGTCCCCTCGATAGAATATCTCTAGACATGGCTTGGTAGGAATGGGGACCCCGATGAAGAAATGTAAGGATTACATCGTATCATTTTTCGAAATTTACTGTCAATATCAGTGAACTTCAGTCATGATACTGCTATAAGAGTCGCGGGAATGCCGCTCCCCTGCACTCTTGGGGGGGGGGGGGGGGCGGAAGACAATTTTCCTTGTACGGTACCCGTCAACTGATGGTGCCGCGAATTGTATCAAGAGTGTTTCTTGAGATATACATTTCATAAATTTCTTGTTTTCAATATTTTGGGGATGTTTCTTACTGCTATAATACTGGGAATACCGTTTCCAGGCAATCTGGGGGATTCGTAAGGCTCGAATTTCCTTCCTCGTACCTATACGAGACCACCTGATGACTGGCCTAAATTGTGAAGGAATAACATCCTGATTAGTTCCCTTCCAGAACAAGCTAAACCTTGAAATACAAATTTCAATACCATTATTTGCCAATTTTAGAGACGTTTGCTCACTGCCATACAGAGCGGCTGGGAATTGCCGGTTTCCTCATTGGCGGCGATCACGGGGGGGGGGGGGGTGCCGGGGGGACATGTCCCCCCCACCATAATTTCATAATATCACATATCCCCCCAATATTTTTGCTTACTGGTCCTAAAATCCTATAATCATCTGTACAGTAACCTGCCATCACAAAGGATCTAACCCAGATTTCTTATCAGAATTGCTTAAATTTTATGTTGCGAAGGGGCCGAAATGCAAATACTAATCGCGCTGCGCGCGCTGTATTCTGTCCTTACCGAACATGTATACTACAGTAGGCCCCATGTAAATACAATAACTTTGTCAGATTCTCATTCAAATATGCTTCTCCATGCGGCGCATCTTCAAGTGGGGTGAACCTATGGATAGGCCACAAGGAGAATTCGGATTTGACCGGGTCCATGTTGCACCCCATCCCCACTACAATAATGCTTGAAACCAACTGCCATTTTCTTGACACGGCACATAACCAACACTTAGTTTAGTCTACTTCTGATTCTTATTGTTCAGACTGCATGGCTTGTGCCCCGCCGACGTGCTGTTTCTTAACAGCCTATGAAAGCTATAAGCAACGAAACACAACAGGCAGGGGATCGGCACATCACTATGGGGGTTCCCGTGATTGACGCAGCACATAAAGTCGCGTTGCGGGGCGGAAGCAATTCTGAACATTAACATTTTGGACTAAAATTTTGAACCGCACCCAAATCTGGAAAAAAATGACTGAATTTACTGCTGACTGTCTCAATTCCTTTCTATCAAATTCCCGCAAGGTCCCGACAATTTTTCCATGACAGTGATGTCTAAGAAATGTTTAAGATGCGGGCAATATCCAACCCAATTGGAAGGTCCTCGATGGAAACCTCCTCCAAAATAGGGCTATGGTAGGAATGGAGGCCACATGAAGAAACGTAGGAATTAAACATCGAATCAGTTTTCAGACATTTATTGTCAATTTCAGTGATGCTGCTTACTGCCATTAGCCCCGGCCGCCGAAGCAATCTGGGTTCGGAGGAAGAGGGGGGAGGGGGGGGGGGGGGCGGGGTGTGGTCTGTTAATACTATTTCTTGTACGCTACGCCATCAACTGTTGGTGGCGCGAATTGTAATAATGACATAATCAGTTCCTTCAAGAGCGCGTTTTCTTTCTTGAATCTAATGTCGGAAATTCATTGTCATTTCAGATGTTGCTTACTCCTAGACCCGGGAAGTCCCGTTTCATTCCTCCGGCAGTCTGGGGGATTCGTACGGCTAAAAATTTCCATGTACCCTACGCGTCCACGATGGGTGGCCCGATTGTAAGGAAGAAACTTCGATCAGTTCCTTCGTGAACGGTTCTTGAAATATAATTTTTCTTTGGCCACTTTTTGGGACGGTGTGTAATTGCCATATGGCCCAGGGAGTGCCGTTCCCTGCAATCTAGGGGGGGGGGGGTGGGGGGGGGGTATTAAATCAAAAATTTCCCTTGTATCCTACACGTCTACTGATGGTGGCCCGAATTGTAGGAATAAACAGTCGACAGGTCCATCAAGAGGTTTTTGCGATATATCTGAAAAATATTGCCAATTTTAGGACGTTGCGTACTTGCCTGACGGATCGGGAAGTACGTTCTCGCTCTGGCATTCAGGGGGTCTGGTAACACGAAAATTTTTTCTCTCCCTAACGCGTCAACGATATGCATGTCCCGAATTGTACGGAATGAACATTGATCAGTTTATTGCGGAAATGGTTTCTTGAAACAAATATCGAGAATTTATTGCCACTTTATGGAATGTTATCTTACTGCTATAAATGGCCCGGATATGCCATTTCCTGCAATCTGGGGGCCTCGTAAACGAAAATTCTCTCGTACGCTACCGCGCCAACCGATGTGGCGCTCCGCGTAGATGGGGCTAACCTCATATCCCTCATATCCCCCCCCCCCAATATTTGAAACAGATCGCCCCGCCCTGCAGTTTCCTGCAATCTGAGGTTCGGTAAAACGAAATTTTTTCCTCTTACCCTGATATGGTGCGGCTGGCCCGATTGTAAGGAATCACTCGATCACCGTCAAGAACGTTTCTAGAATATGAATTCTGAAATTTATATTGCAATTTTAGGTCTTGCTTACTGCCATACGGTCCGGGAAATGCGCCGTTCCCTCCTGCAACACCCGACGTGGCCCCGCAGTGACGGAATAAACCTTGATTCAGTTTTTTCCTTGTTTTCTTTGAAATAAAAAACTCGGGAATTTATTGCAATTTTAGAGATGTTGATTACTGCCATATGGTTTTTTTTTTCTCCATACATGTCATCCACAAGCGCGTGAACTTGGGAATGCATAAGAGAAA